>OW626783.1:1154042-1195354 GCA_939628115.1 Tribolium freemani | reverse complement strand
GCTCCAACTTTCGTCTGATTGTTGAAGCGGACGTAAATTTCCCGAATTCACAAACACTATTGAAACAATTCGTCCTCACATTACCTCAAACATCATTAAAACTTCCTCAATCTCGCCACGAAATTGATTTGTACCTACCTCTGGAAAGCCCTCCCTGATGTGCCTCCAGATGAGTGGATCCGTCTGGATATACAACGAACAAGTGTTCTTATTTTCGTCCCTTCGTGTTGCCCTTTTATGTCTTGAGTGATCTTCATTCGCCTCTTTCGAATACTTGCTGATCTTGTCCTCGTAATTTGCGACGGGCTTGAATTGAACTTTATCACCATCGGTTACTTTTTTACGTTTTCGGAATGTTTCTTTGGCCGGAGGCGGCGACTCGTCGTCCACCCCCAAATTCTGGACCCGGTCCATCCACTGGATCACCTCGTCAGTGATACCGCATCCAGCTGAATGACCTGAACAAGGGACGAATTTTTGACCCAATTCCACTTATGAATATGCATAAACTAGACAAAGAACTTTTTCTGGGTCGCCGAATGACTCATTCGAGATGTGTCTAAAACACGTAAAATATTTCATGTCGTGTCTCTTAATTAATTACGGCGAGATTAATTTACATACAAAAAGTATGTATGGAAATATGTCGCAGATTGTGGATGAAAATGGGTTCAATAGCTTGGAAATGACACGGAAACAATTTTATCAAGTCGAAATTATCACAAGAACGCCTTCCGACATGTAACGGGATATTTCGATCTCATTAAATTTTCAACAAGTGAAAACGCTTTTGTTAAGTTTCAGTCTTGAGACGACTGTATTATATGTTCCACGTATGGACAGAAATGTCACAAATTACACAAAAATGTACTTTCTGATCATTATTTATTCAAGCACTTATAGTAAAACTTTAATTACTAAGTACGAACAAAAATAACTTGGGTTTTTAACAGAGTAGAGCGTACACAAGGTGATTCACATAACTTTACGACCCTGACGAATTTTAAATGCAACCAGTAATACATTACTCAATTATAACTTGATTCAAAAACACTAATAATTATAAATTTGTTTGTGATATAGATATTCCTTGCAAACCTTACAAAATTAGGTTCTTATTGTAGTCTCTGGCGTTTTTGTTTTGGCCAATTTAGGCGCAATTCAACCTCCAATGTATAATGGGTTGCATTTAAAGTTCGTCAGGGTCGTAAAGTTATGTGAATCACCCTGTATACTTTGTTACTAATTTAATTTGCTAAAAAATGATGTCTGAAAATAAATGATAAATAGTTATTTATTTTACGAGTGAGTGTAAATCGGGTTTATATTTCACGAGTGGATTTTTAAAAGTCGAGTGTTAACGAGTGTTAACATCCACGAGGTGAAATAAATGAACCGATTTACACGAAAACGAGTTGGATACATTTTATTCTTCGAATTAGATTCAACACGGCTTAAAACTGCTTTAAATCTGCTAAAAATAATCTGACATTTCCTACTGACAGTTGTCAAAACTTCCTTACACAGGAGAAAAACCGTAAATTTTGACAGTGTCGAAGAATAAACCTCTATTTAAGAATAAACCTCTATTACACCATTTTTTATTAATGTTTGTAAATGTTATTGTATTTTTTTCATAATATTTGAACGTTAAGTTTTTTCATAAAAAAATGAACTATTGAATTTTTCAAATGTATGAGGAGCTTACGAAAATAGAAAAATGGTTGATATGAAATGTTCATTTATTCTGTTTAATCTTTTTTTAATTCCGTTACTGTACACAGAATTCAAAAAATTCATTTCACATATCAGATATGTAAACAACAAAATTTTAATTAATATCATCAGGTGCATAGAAAAGTTTTGATATTCAATTAATACATTTCGGAACTTTAGGCGTAAACAAGTGTTCATGTTTGTTAATTTAATTAAATCTTTATTTAAAACTTTCTGAATAAGTTCTAGAGCTTGAATGCATCTGATGCCAACTTTAGCCAACTTTTCGCACTAAAAAGGCTCATATTTTGTTGCAAATTAATTTTCAATTCGCTCAATTATCTGAATAAGAACCTCAAAGTATTTTCTCTAATACGTTGTACGAAGTGCCTCGTACTCTTCAACAAAATTCAACCGGCGTACGTAGCTGTTGCATTATTAATGTCTACTTACTGCAATTCCCTAAGCTTTGAAGTTAAATTCGTTATTTACTCAAAAGCTGCAGACACATGTAAAACAATCCCCTTGCATGCTATTAATAAATCAAAAGCTCGCCTAAGGAAAACGAAAAACTCGCCTCCAACAATACCAAGAGAAAATTTCATTAATTATAACGAAACAATTAATAATTTTCTGAAACGAGGAAAATTTACATTAAAATAAGATTTTCAACTCGCTACACTTCCGAGTCGACTTAATTGGCTATTTGCCGGGTCCGGATCTCAATTAAGAATTTTTGCGACGGATAATCTTAAACTCGTGCAGTTGAATTGGCGGAGACAAAGGCTTCCGGAGGTTGACCATACCCCCATAATTAATAAAAATCGGCGCAACTTTAGCAATATACCCTCCTCTCGAGCGGAACACTCGTCTAATGGAGGGACCACTTTATGCCGTAGAGCTAAATTGGAGAGCTATTATGTGATTGCGATATTGGCACTACACGAAACGGAGCACATCTGCAAAAACATCAAAAAAATTCTAACATTTAGTGAAAAAAAGTTTTCCACGAGTATAAATTAGATCCGTAGTCTCCGAACCTGTCGTTCTCAGTCTCGCCCGATCGATCCTCGCGTCCCAAATCATATTATTTGTGACAAACAAAATCCGAGTAAGCAAAACTTACCCTCTCTAACATGTTCGTATGGATCCTCTACGTGATCCTCGTGGTAAATGACCGAATGGAATGTTCTGTTTGGATGTGTGGTGTGGGGAAAATAATGACGAGCCTTCTCAACGTAAAAAGAGCCTTTGGGTGATACGATCTTCCCTTCGAAGACTCCATCAATTAACGAGCCAAAGACAGAACTCTCGGCTCACCTGCACAAGCAAAACTTAAATTATTGTTTCCATCTCGAAAATAAATAATGAGTTTTATTTCCAAACCGAATTAATAAATTGTACAATTCGGGAATATACCCCAGAAAACACATTAATCAATTGTAGATAAAAGAAAAACCGGACCAGAAGCCGCTATCAATCATCCGGCAAAATTTTTAAACGTCTGTTGCAAAAAAGTTTCAGTGGCACCAAATCCGGTCATTAACGAGTCCGATTAATTAAAACGCGACACATCAAAGGCCGCATTGCACAATCCACTATTAGCCAACAATTATTGCGGTAATTTCCTATCGACCTGGATACCCGCATACAAACGAGATAATCTGCCAAGGGGATGAGCACCCACCTAAAAGATGGGCCTTTGTAAACGTGCGACGTGTCAACATCTATCCGGCCTTCAGGCCCGTGAACTTCCATCGAATCGCTGAACACATCAAGGTCTCGTTTCAGTCTTAGATGGAAATCACGGTTGTGAGCTCGGAACGACACGTGGACGAGATTATCGCGACTGACAGAACGGCGAGCGCGGTTGTGGGCTTGATGCACTTCGGAGGTGTCGTACGATAGAGGCTCGTAGTGGCGGATGAACTCGTTGAGGCGGTTCTCTGAAACAAACAGAAAATATATTAATGAAATCCTTTTGAAGCGCAAAATAATCATAAAAGCTCAATTATTCTCCCTTTACGAAAATGTTCTCAGTTTTGAATTTTCTCGCAAAATAAACACGTGAACGTTAATTTAATTTCAACATCTCTATTCAAAGCAAACAATCTCTCATCATGCAATGAAAATTAGTCCAACCTGTATCATATCAGAGCTTTGATCGGGGAATTTCAAGTGTTATTGGACCCTCATCTCGTTTAAAATTCCGACATTGACAAGCGGTCAGGGCGAAAACCTTTTTGGGTCCATTGTCGAGTAAAATTTTTAATTAATATTTATTTTAGAGGGAATGCGCAATTACTAAAACCCTTCAAGAAAAGTGTTTACGGTAATGGACGTTCTTATTTCTTTTTAATGTAATCTACAAAATGAAAACCGACGACTTACCTACATTTGTAAACTCTTTACACTCGCTTTCACGAACAATTATCGTTCTCACTTAATTTGTTTTTATTTTCATGGCAGATGTGAACAGGCAATTTCTCCAACGAACAACAATAATTGCCATGCCTCCAATTAAGCAGTCTTAGTAATCGATTTTAAGTAGGCCTCGGAGATACATTCACGTTTCTTTTGGAGGAAATTGACGAAAATGTTGAGGGCGTAATTGCTGTTTTTCCAGAACAGAGCGTAAACAGAAACGTTTCAAACATTTCGAATTTTGCTATCACCCCGTTTTGTTAATTTTTTTTTATAAAGCGTGTCAGGTTTGTGGATGCAACAATGGATTATTTGTGATACATTAAACTCAAATAATCATAACGCCAATAATATATTTAACAAATTTCATAAGTCGAAAAAATGCCTGGTCGTATTTTACGTGAAATAAACTGGGCAACCGGAATCTGCACAGATTCAATTTTATTTAGTCAAATTAGGTGACGAAAAGGATAAGAAGTGACATAAAAACCGCTATATATTGCCCATTTTCCTGTGTAAAATGAGCTGAGAAAATCGTATTTGATCAAATTAGATTAGTTTCAGAAATACGAAAAAAAAATCATAAATCGTAATATTCTGATTCACGTATGATACAAGGGCGGATCCAATTTTAATTTAATTTTTTTAATTTTTTAATAAGTAATATAAAAGCTTAAGGAACAAATGTTTTTTAAATAATCACATTAAAAGTCTTTTTAATGCACATTTTTTAATAAATATATCCATAAATTATAAATTTCTAATGTGTTTGTGTCCATTTTGTTAAGTTTCAGTATAAGGAAAGGTACCTCTTTGGTGTTTTTTAGAAATCATTTAAAAAATCACAATTTTCTGGCAACGTTTCGTCTTAATTTAATCTTCTTCAATCCGTTTATAAAAAACAATTGACGGCCTAAAGAAAATTAAATTAACATCGAAACGTTTCTAGAAAGTTGTATTTTTTTAGATGATAGCCAAAAAATACCAAATACCTTTCCTTACAATGAAATAAATTATTACCACTTAATAAAATATTATGCGAAGATTCTCGAAAAGTAAAACAAAGAAGTTGCTTAGAATTTTTTTACGTCCAGAATTTTTTATTACTTAAACTTACTTAAACAACTGTATGTAAATTAACATTGCCTGTTGTATTTCATGTTGTAGTTTTTTTTAATAATAAAAAAAGTGTGTTGTTTTTGTCAACGAGAACTAATTATTTCGAAAACTTAGCGAAACCGACTAGTAAAAAAACGTTATGAACAACTACCTATAAATATCCAAAAAATGCACAACATTTAGGGTTTTATTTGAGAAAATATAAATTTGCATTGTAAAATTTTTTGTAAAAAAGTTTTTTGGGCTATTTATTTAAACATGTATTTTAACATAACAAAAGTTTCATTCAATAGCTTCACCATTCTAAAAATTTTTTGAAGGGTCCCCCCAAAATTAATTTCTGGATCCGCCCCTGGTATGATAACCAAAGAAAATGCAACTCCACCTAAATCCAACGTCTCCTTCAAACGTCCTTTGTGAATCAGATGGTATTTTATTTAAACTGTCTTGTCTAAAAGGAATTTTATTTCTCTTAATTCGCAGAAATCCCTAAACATCACAAAGGACTAAACAATGAAGGATTCCCTTATCCTTGAACAAAACCGAGATGCGTTGATTACTGGCATTATTAAAATTCTTTGTTTTCTTTAATTTTAATAGGAAATTTTTAATTAAACTTCCCGTTTTATTCATCCGAGTCCAGCGAAAAAGCTCAGTTCTTTACGGATAAACTCAATCAGGGCATTCGGCTCAATTAGCTCGAAATTCAGTTTATGGCGGTAATAAAATTAGTGTTGAATGTTGTCGATTCTTCCTTTGAAGATAGCAGCCGTGAACACATGAATGGACGTACACAAAGACCGGTCATCGTTCAAACCGTCCTGAAAAGATCGCCCTTTGACCCTTACGCTTGCATTGATTTCGTGAAAAATATGCTGATTTTGTACTTTTTACCACATCTGGTTATTTCCAACCCATCCACTTGTACTTTCCACCCGACACGATTTCTCTCATATTCTATTAATTCAGCGACACGAAACATCTGTCATATCGTCCATTTACATTCATTAGCATCACTGCTGACGTTTTGTCTCGCTTGTCTGTGTTCTACGTAGTAATTTGTCGAGATATATTTCATAAAACGGCTAGAAAGTGGCCATTTTCAATGCAATTACTCATCGCAACAAAATTGTTTTTTTTTCAAAATTTTGCGACGAAGTGTAGTTAAAGTCTGTCCCAAAATGCACGATTTTTCAAGGACGTTTCCGTCAGCGTGTGCCCTCTAGATTTAGGGTGCCGCACCCGAAACTTAATCCAACTTATCTGCAACCGAGTCGATTTCCCGCAATGAAAATGCATTAGATTTCCGTTTTAGATTTATCGTTCACAATACTGCTTGCAAGCATAACTCCGCCAATACGTAATTTATTTAGAGTTGAAACGTGTAAGCCCTCCCCGGTTTATGATTGATGAGAGCGTTCCTCCGGATTCGCCTTTTTACCAAGTAAAAATTTCAATTAACCATCGAAACCTGTTGCTACAGCTGACCACATTATTAAAAGTTTTAAATCCTCGTCCGTAGCTGATAAATTTTTCAATGGCTGCTTTATCCGGACTAATTTGTCAGTGGAAGCTTCCGGGAAATTAATCACTAAGTCATCCGAGTGTAGAGTTCGGTTGCTTGACCAATACATCAGGATACGGTTTCCCGAAGGAGCGCTTGAAATATTTACGAGCCGGACGAGGTGCTCCCTTATTTACCCCGGTTTTGCATCGCTTCCTGCAACGTTGCAACAATCAGCCGGCAAAAGCCAACTCATTAATTATAAAACTGGGCCAGCAAGGGTAGCAAAATTGAGGGGCGATACATTTTTCCATCTCCATCTTTTAGTGTGTCAGTAGTTCACAGTTTACATTTGTAACCCATGTCACAATATATCACACAAAGACATTGTTTGATTTTGTATAACGCAAACATCGATAAGGAACCGTTCTGCATGCAAGTTATACAGAAATAATGTGTTTACATAGTAGAAAAATGACTTCTGATGTATAGTCACGATTATTCAAAATTCTAGTGAAAGAAGTGTTTTTGATGTTTGGAAAATTGGAAGTAATTTGCGAATTTATGTAAATAAAATTTTCCTTTACGCTTTAGGGAGTACGCAATAAAGTTAAATCGGATGTAAAGGTTTAACAAGTCCATGTCGATCGAGTAAATGGAAATATTTCTTGTTTGTAAATAATTTTGTGCAGCTTGTTTTACTTGGCAGAGGAAATAATTGAATCTTTACTCAATTTGACGAATCTGGCAGAAATTTATTGCCAACTCTTGAATATTATTTCCTCGTTTTTACCAAAAGGACAAAATACAAAAACTAAAAATAAAATAACTTGTTTGCAAAACTGAGCGTTTCATTTTAACATCTGACATAACAATCTACTACTTTATTTACAAAAAATACATTTTAACTTATACGCATAAACTTAGAAAATGTAGCGTTTGCCAAACAATAACGAATAGTGAAAAAAAATCTAGTAAAAGTTTTGTAGATGTCGCGTGATTACACTATTAAGTTTTAAATAATACCCAAATTATCATTATTAATTTGACATTCGATAGTTATTAAAGATAATCCCATGAACATAAAAAAATAAGAACAATAATATATTTTTCAAAAAAAGAAGGACCAAACGAACTCAAATTTGTGAAATAACTTGGAATAGTTCCTTTAAAAATTTTGCCGTAGAGAAAAAAGTTTCATACACTAATTTTCCACTTTATTCATTACTGATCATTTACTATTTTTTTTAATGTCAGTATATCGAATAATACAATAAAAGAAGAAATGTCTCCTAATGTTTGAGTTTGACTAAAATAATAATAATCTGAGTAATATTTAAAATTGTTGATAAAAATGTTTTTATCAAGCATGTCTCGCTAAGTAAAAAACTTTTTAGCAATACCTGTTCTGTAAGTCACTGATAAATATCTTTCATAGTAAGCGGCACTTTTTAGTCAGGTGCAAATTTCCATGGTTACTGTGCAATAATATTTTACTTACAGACCGTGGTCTGTAAGTAAATATTACATACCAACATATGCCATTCGTGTTCCATGAAAAATGATGCACAAGCAAACCTTGCAGCCTCTTCAATATCATCCATTTTTCTATTTTCACTTGAAATACCTTCAGAACAGTATTGAAGCGTTGATTTTGCAACAAATGTTGATTTAAAGTGATGTTTTCTTTGTTTTGTATCCCTAACACGAAACAAACGCCACACAAATTTTTAATTTGACAACAATCTGACGTTTATCGATTTTTAATAAAAAAAACATTCAGAAAATGTTTTACTTTTTCTTATTTGTGCAGGTATTGCTAAAAATAGCTTACTAACCTCAAACTGTAAGTTCTTCTTTTGGTCTCGAACGCTTAGGAAACCTCGGTATCCTCGGTTTCCCAATATTGCATTCTCGACCAAAAAAATTGCACTTACAGTTTACGGTACGTAATATACTATTACTAGACTTGTTTTCATTATTTATTATTTAGTAAAAACTATCATTCCCTAAATTTATGTTAAGACACACCCTGCATAACTATTTTTTGAGACTAGCTACATTTTTTAATGTATTAAGCATTTCTTCGTTTTCGAATGACAAGAAATAAAATTTTATTTTTTTGCAATGATTTTATATCAATTAATTATTGAATTAATTATTTATAAGGAATCCCAGAAAAATTTTGAAAAAATTCATAGAGAAAAAAATTAAAATTAAGTATGTAACAGCAAACGCTGAATTCTTTGTGATTATTAGTTTTTGAGATGTAGTCGCAATAATATGCAACTAGTACGATTTTATTTAGAAGAGAACAATATTATCTGCGATGCAATATGCAGGGATTAAAAAAACTGAATAAAGATGTCTTATAATGATTTGAACTTTTAATATTGTGAGTTTATGCACTTTATTTTTCAAATGTTACATCTTAGTTACAAACTTGCACTGAAATATTACAGAATAGTATAAATATAGCATCGAATGTAAGTAACGATTTATTACATCAGCAGCTGCTGCATCGCTTTTTAACCATAATAATCAACTCGTCTAAGTGTCATTCAAACTTAAAACCAAACTATTAAAAAGATTAATGAGCCGCAACTGCCCCACCTTCCCCTAACTAGCACAAAAAAAACAAGTTAATTATTTTTAAAGACAAGTAAAGACCAAATACAATCAATAGAAAGTGTTGCATTAATTTCACCGTGGATTAGCTAAACCGAATCGTCTCATTTCAAGCGTGAGCATCGCGAATTGCACCTCCTGTAAAAAAAACCAGACAATTTTAGTACCCTAGACACTATTAACAAGTACCATTTGCCTAAGTTTGGTGGCGCTGTCGGGTTAGCGACCTTGTGTGAGTGACCGCCATATCATTTCCGCACCAGCTGTTGCTGTCTCTTCAGCGACATCTGCCATCGAATTTTCGGATTGATCCGCCGAACCGGATAATTACGGAAAGGTCAAAAAATGACGCTTCCGGTTTCCGGATCCGGACTGATTTCAATAGACGTAACCCGACTCACGTCCACTGCGTTGACACGGAATTTCAAGGATCGATCAACGTCTACTATTATATCGGGTTTAATAGAATCGAGACTTTGGGTATTGTGAGAGGCGGTTTCAGTTTTCAACAAACTGTCAAATCGATCCGAATTGATGAAAATGTCCTCAAATAGAGGCCCCGGCCAGACCTAACCTGTCAGGGCCGAAACGGTCTAGCGGTTCAGCGTGACGGATTCACTTTTTTACGCTGGAAATAATGTTGTAAGACACTCTTTTTCCTCATTTTACAACACTCCAACCTTGATCGATGGGATTGAAACTGGTGGGGCTTGAACAAAAATAAAATTTAAAACGTTTGCGTGTTTTACCCTCTCTATCAAATTGTAATAAAAAATACACATAGATTTCCTGTCACGCATCCTAATTTGCATAGCGATTTAATCCCAATATGGCGAAATTTGGTACCTTACAAGACATAATAAAAATCAACTCGCTTCCAATTACTCTAATTGTTTACAATCATATCGCAATTATTGTGAGTCAGTCTCAAGTCAAGGATAACAACATTAAAAAACGTAATTGTCCAAAATGATTCATAAACGGAAAAATAAACCAAGAAACAAGCCAACAACATCTAAATAAGCGTTCGTTCATTACACGTCTAATAAACACATTTTACACCAAAATAATTAACTGTATGTCACATTTCATTGAACAATTCCGATAGCAAAATTACTCGGAGGTACTCACATAAAATTTTATTATTGTAATAACGGAGCAACATAAAACTGAAATTTCTAGTGATTTTATTTTACTAAGGAAATAAAAGACATTGCGTCTGTGATTTCCCTAATTTGTTACTTCAAGTTTTTACTTTGTAAAAGTTTTTCGATAAAAGCACTAGGAATATCTTCAAAAAAATAAAAAGAAACTCGTTTGAGAACTGTAATGTCATTTGATCATTTCTTTTAGAACATTATTTTTTTACCACGTTGGTAAGTAGTGTCAATGACCGGTTATACTTAAATGTCAAGAAGGCAAATCTACTCAATTTATTTTAATTACTGGAACACGTAATAAAATAAAAATTGAATTTTCAATTCAGAAAATTGCGTTTCCTCTTTTGATTCACGTTTTGGCCAAGATGTCGACAATGAAATACCTTTAATAATGTCATTGCGACAAAGGTTTGCAAATCGCAATAACAATAAAAAGTTGGCAAATCCGTGCAATTCTGTGCAGATTCCAATGGTCCTGATAACATTGTATTGTTTATCTTCCACTCCGTTCCCTGACCCAGAATTCCCGAAATACTAATTTCTAGCATTGTAATCAATTTTTGCTTTCGCTAAATCCCGAATCAATACTTGCAACGAGCATTTAAGTGAAGAGAAAAAAAAATAGGCCGACCGTACGGTCTTATCGATTGGCTTGTTGCTCGACTTAAATTAAGAACGTTCAAAAGGTCATTAGTTCACACATTTTCATAAACGATCCAGACGCGAATTAAGTTCAGCACTCCAGAGAGGGGTTAGTGTACCCCTAAACTAACCCGAAACGGCGGAAGCCACTCACTATAATTGCGCAAGTTGGCTCGTTTTGGTTTCGCTTTCCAAGATTACGCCTTCGTTTAATTTATATTGTACTTTAAGTTGTTTTCGTGCGACGATGATGCCTGATTAGATTTCAACGCTACGAAAAGTGGGAAAAATTCCGGTTTTAAGAGAATGAAACCAATGAAACTGGCTGAGGTTTCAACAATTTATATTTATTGATGTAATACCCGATTGCAACAATTATTTAAACAGCTCGGTTACGATAAATCAAACTCAGAAAGCGTTTCAAATATTCAACGCCGCAAATCACTGACACTATTAAATTGAATTATATAAAATGTGCTCCAAATTGCCATGGATGATCAAATCTACAACTCCGACCCCAATTTCTCACCCGACTTTCCACACACACACTACACGGTGACTCAATGCCAAAATATTTTATGTTCACAACCTTGATTATCACAGAACTTCGAAATAGATATAATTTGTTTATGGATTATGCAAATTACTGGATAATGAACCACAATGAAATAATATTCAATCAAACTGTGATCGTGTTCTCGTCAGTCAAACTGCATTCAGATAATACAACAATAATGGATTAACTGAACAGATTGAATTGAAGTCTAATGAGTACGTATGGCAAAATATACCAACCACTGTATTAACAACCAAAGCTGCTATTATATGGTTTTATTACAACATTCTCAAAAACTAAATAGTTTCGATTGGATGATTGTAATACCACAATTATTTATTCTGTTCAACAATTCATAATATCTCAATAATTGAAATTCTATTGTTGATAATATGAACCACTGTGAATTTAATTGCACAAAGCAAAATACACGTAATAATGTAAATTCACATCAAATTAATTGTGTTTTTAAGTATCTGAACTGTAACAAATTTTTTACTTTATTATTTCTGTTAACGGAGAGGTAAGTGCACTGTTTCTTCCCAAGAGAATCAAACTTGGGATTTAACAATGTATCTAGGAACTCTTAACTTAATAAAAACTAAATCAATACAAATCATATCCTAGTGTAAATTTTTGCGGGTCTAGACAGTTAGTGGCATAAATCCCACCCCCAAAAATTATCAACTCCTGCATCCCGTGATATAAATTTTAATATCTCGCATAAATTTTCCCCTTTTCAACTTTGTTTACCGTATTATAAAAATCCAGACTTTCTCTCGTTTCCAAAGCGAAACACAAACTTTTAATTACAACGCAAGGACCGTCGTAAAATCCGAAGCGAAATTTGACGCATTTGTTTGTACGTCGTCGTCACAGACATTTATGAAATCTCTAGTGTGTTAAAAGACACCTTAGAGGTTTGGCGACATTTATTCTCCCAAGTGGCTAAATAAATTTATTTGACGTTATAATTTTCCGACTTTCTTCATACCTTTTTTCAACTTTGATAATAAATTTCGTCACGCCTTGTTTATTCCGACATTAATCGATCTGAGTAGACAAAAGGCGAACCTGCTGATAGTGGAAAAGCGATGATTGGTGCTTTAATTACATTAGTTAGGCCTTGATCGAGTGAATAGTCTAATTAAGTTAATTACTGCAATAACTAAATACTCAGACTCGGAAAATAAAATCGTGGGTTTTAATTTATTATTAGAAATTGCGAATCAATCGTAAAGGACGCCCCTGGTCATAATTTCCCATCCAGTCTTCCGAGCATAAAAAGGTTTCCGTAAAAAAATTACAACAGACAAAAAAGCCCACTTTATTAACCACCACGAGCCATTTTGTTCTAAATCTCCGACATAATTCCCTTGAAGCCGTTGAAAAATTCCATCCAATGAAAATTAACGCTGAGGCTTAGTCCTCTTCAGGTCGAATAATTTACCAAATTACTTGCGAACAGTCACAGCACATTAGCTTTAAATACGTCTCAATTACTTTAACAAGCGCATCAATGTTAACATGCTTTAGTCGTAATTAGTCACAAAATATAATTTTTGTTTGCTAGCGTTGTGTATTCCCCGGTGTACTTTTGTTTGTCGTTTTGTATCCAAGCCGGAGAAGTCTCCAAGGGGGTGTTTGTTCGCATAACTACATCTTCTCCGTATATTTCACGTCAATTCCTTTTTATCTCGCCCATTTCATTTCATATGTTCCGCTTCATTTGCCACCTCTGTCGCTGAATCTCCGTATGCGTGATGCTGGAAATTCTTTTATTTCGTGTAAATAAATATTTTATTCATGATGAAGCACGTGCTGGTGTGATGGAGATGAGTCGAAAGGCCTTGACCCTATTCGAGCGATTACCTTCGAAGCTCTATTTACAAGGAGAAGGAGGAAAAAAGCAATATAATCCACCCTCATTGGTTTATGTTTTTCGAGGGTTGAGTATTAAACGAGTTCGATTTACACAAGAAAGAATCTCGCATATTTTATTCTTAAAGGGAAACGATGAATGTTTACGTTCGAGTAACTCGAGAAACCTAAGTAAATTTACTTTGTCTTCCAATTTTACAGATTAAATCCGCATTTTTTCGAATATTAAACTCAAATTCCGGCTGCGTGTTGCTCAAACATCAGAGAAGGGCGCTACGTTGAGATTTTATTGAAATTTAAAAAAAATAAGCACATTCGACTACATTTTGTTAATGTTTAGTAACCAAATCCCCTTTATTATCATTCGGCTCTGTTGGAAAAATGCGTCCACGTCAAAAACTAGATATTATCTCTGGATGAATATGCACGAGACAGACCCTCCATTGTTACCACAGTCGGTAACTAAATTGCGGTTATTTGACATGCGGGAAGTCAGTTTCGATATTCCGTTCCCCTCAAATAACATTTCAATCAATATCGGATCATCCACAGCCAGAAAAAGCAATTAAATCCTCCAAACACAATCGACCCGATTGTATCCCACTATAAAACAATTCATTGAGCCCAAGTCTCCGAATATTTCTTTTCGTTGCCTCGTAAACTTGTGTACAATTCACGTTATCATCGGACGCTGCTTTAGTGTTAAGGGAACGATTTTCACCCTCGAGGGACCGGAAGTTTGGACGTTTTCATATCAGTTTTATTTTTTTCGTTTCCTGTTGTTACTTGCAACTGAATCAAAGCGAGATTTTGCATTTTTAGGAAATAACGCCACTATTATCCGCATTGAAAGCGGCGTAATTGCGATCCGTTTTTTGCTATAAACAATCAAGTCTAGTTGAGCTCCGATTGAAAAGGGTAACAATCGGGACTTGATGAGTTTTTCAATCGCTTGATTGTAAATATTGCTTTTTGAAACACAAATCCAGGATGGCATCGTCTTTTTGCTCTCCCACAATTTCAAAAAACACGTGAAACTCGCCACAATTTATTTAATTAAAGTGCATGAAAAACCGTGTGGAATTGAATTCGCATTCATTGCGAACATTTCAACCCCACGAACACGAAAAGCAGCTCCGTTTAAAAATGAACGGTTCACGCAAATAATACCTCTCAAAATTACACACAATGTATACATCGTTAAATAAAGACCTCATGCATCACGACGTCGTGGCTTTCGCTTTCAAAACGTCGCATGTTTCTCCAATTTAGTTAAAATATTGCCACTGCTGACGGCCACATTTTAAAGCACTGCAGATAAGCGAAGAAAACCAAAATAAATCTGGGAGAAGGCCGAATTCTGACATACATAAGACGTCAAATAAGTTTCAGATCCCGAAACATTTTTTTGCTCATAAAAAGTAGAAAAACCATTCTTCTGAAAATTGATTACATATAGCAAAAGTGAATTGTATTTGCCTCGACAAATGTTGAACAGTAAAAAACATAAGTGCACTAGCTTTCTGGCGAATGTATGACAAAGTAAAATTTTAAATCTCACTTGAAGTAGTTTATCTCAGAGATATACAGAGTGAGTTTAAAGTAACGCATAAAATTCGTAATTCTTTTATTTTTCAAAAAAAAAAAAAATGCAAAAACAGGTAACTTGGCATTTTAATTGAACTCAAATTTGACATAACTAAATCAGTCATGGCGGCCAATATGGCGGCGCCATGATGTCATCATAGAATTTTTTAAATGGGACGATACCATTTTTTTGTATAATTAGAAGCTCTACTAATAGGCCTTTACAACTGTGCTACTTATTTTGAATGTGGGCGAACCGAACGCTGAAAAAATTTTTTTTTATTTTTATACAAAAAAAATATATTTTTATTATTTGTTTTAAAATAAAATAAAAATGCACAAACAGGTAACTTAGTATTTTAAGGGAGCTCAATTCTGACCTATATGGATCAGCATAGCGTCTGATTTTTGAAAAATAAAAGAATTACAAATTTTATGCGTTACTTTAAACTCACTCTGTATTTACAGCCTTATGGGGGGACAAACATATATGAAACCTGTTGTAACATGAGATCGAAAATAAACTCAATTAGCGCAAGCTGTGCCTACAGAACTTTAGCCATAGGTATTTTAGCCGTTTATTTACACTTTAGCCACATTTTAGCCGTTTATTTACGGCCGCACTTTTAAAGTTATGTTGTCTTATGTGGTTTTACACAGCATATGATGTGGCTAAAGTTACACTTCACTTTCAAGGCTTGCTCTAATTGAGTATATTTTCGATCTCATGTTATAATACCACACCCGAACATTTTATTTTAAAAAATCGTATCGAAGCGATTAATAATTGTTTGCTCCACAATCAGTAACTTGTTGGAGGTAATGAAGTCCCATGTAGTCATTTACACTGACACGACGCCATCAACGTTCGATATCAGAGCCACCGCGATGCCCGTTATGAAGATATATAGGATTTTCATCGAGCGCACCGGAAGCCATTTAGAACCGCCGCTTTCAGAAAAGTGTGCCTCTTGTTTTCAACATCCAAATCGTATTTCGATATAGAAAATTCCCTTTTTGCGTTCGGATCAGACGAACACCCGATTCGAGTAACTCCTTATCGAACGAAAGGAACACCGAAAGAGACTCAGCGGAATACAAAAAGCGATTTGTCGTGCTTTAGTCGACCGAAAGTGAAGCGATAATTAGAAAAGATCGGTGTACTAACCCGGCGCATCCACCATTATTCAAACGACACAATATCGCGCTTCATTAAAACATTCGCTCTTATCAACACCAATATCACATTGACAAAGCAATGTGATACATATCTACAGCGGTAAATTTATGATCCGAAACGGTGAAAAAAATATGCACAGCTGCGTTAAAAATAAAAAACTTGCTGCCGATGGAAAAAGCTAAATAAACTAGAAAATTTACCTTTTGGAAATGTTAGCGGTTTACTGATGGGTCTGAAGGGCAAATTATCTGAAACAAAACAAACAAACATAAAATACATCCCCTGCAGACAGAATAAAGCCTTACAATAGTGTTTCTCCTCTATTTTTAGTAGCAGACGGTATTAAAATGCGCCGACGAACCGAAAATACTAGAAAAACGAGAAAATAGAGCGAAATGCATCGCTGCCCGTGTAATCTGATCTTGCATGAGAGAAATTTCAGAGAAATAAAAATTGTAACAAAAAACAAATAATCAGAAAAGCAAATTTTGGATCCTAGCTTAATATTACGAATGTAGACATTGTTGTACCCTATCTCATCATTTTGAGAGAATTAGTTTTGAATTCTTTTATTTAAATGCGATTTTCTTGATTTTTGATGCGAAAGCTTTCGCAAACGTCACGTTTCCTGAATCTAGATCATCCTCTTTCGTGTCGTTTCAACTTTACCTTGCTAGTCGATATTTAACGTGACAAATAACAAAAGCTCCGTACTTCCTTGAAGTAGTCTACTCAAGACATAAAACATTACGTACAGCTATAATAAACTCCCTCCGGGATCTTGAAAGTTACGTCCGTTCTTGTTGAGGTTTGTAGTGAACTCACAGCTTGTAAATACGAAAAATTGTGCGAAATGGTGGATGCGCCGGGTCGAAACCTCCCGAAAACGCAACTATTTGTTTTGCGAGTGTTTCTTCCATTGTTCATATTACAAACGTTGGGGCTCAAAGCTTGTGTTTTCCCTTGATATTTAATCTCACATTGTTCAAATTCGAGCTGAATTTTTCTTACAATTTAACCAAATTATATTCGCACTGAAGCGTTCCGACTTATCTCTTCTTGTCAGCACCCTTTCAAGGAAGTCATTTTCAATTTGAAGCAACGCTCGACCGTATCACGTTACGTTCTGTCATGTTCCATTTCATTATTGGATGTAAATCTGCGTACGTGGCTTTGCTCTAATCAAACTCGGAAGTGCAGGAATCACAGCTGTGGAGAGCTTGCTCGAGTTTTCGAGTAATCGATCTTTTTGCATCAAACTTGAGATATTTCGGGGTAGAAAAGTTCACTAATTAATACACGCCTTTTGCGGGTTCGGGTTTATCTTTCAGCTGTGTGCACGATTGATTGTCACCGCAGATAATAGAAGTTGAACAAAATTTGCTTGATTTGTAATTATTAAGAAAAAATGCCAGTCTTTTGATGTGCAAGAATCTTATTAAAAATAAGAACGGGGGCCTTATTAGCACCAACAGCTCGACTTAATTAGAATATGTATTATTTAGTCGTTTTTTTTTAAATCGAAAATTGGTTTGCGACACTGAAATTAGTTTTCCCACAAAGTAATAGCTTTTCCGACTGCCTTTTCACAATTTTTAGTTCGCTTTGCCCCATTCTAAAACAGAATCCAACTTCATTATGTTTTAACAAATTTTTCCAGCTTTATAATTAGCTATTGAGCGTAATTCCTTTCAGTAAAAGCCAAACCAGCCACTAAAAGCCAGCTTTTTATTTTTTCTTGTCTGATGCAACATTGGCTGCATTTACCCTTTTATATCCTCCCCCACTCGAAACGCCTATTCAAAACGTGCTTTACTCATTAAACACTGTACAACTGGCAATAATAATTAATAGACTCAAATTTCAGCCGTGTGCAAGAACACAGGATGCACTCAATTTATTACCCTTTGATGCGCTTAAATTGAGTGTCTCGCATGTTGTTTTAAACCACAATTATTTTTTTAATTGTTTTGAATCACTGCAAAGCTTGAGCCACCTTGGAGGTAATTCAGTATTACATATGCATGCCATTAGTGCGGCTTTGGGATAATCTAACAAACTTTACTACTCTTCTAACGCCGGCTAAAGAAGTTCATAACATGACTGTTGGAGGTAAACGACGTGCTAGAAAACTTAAGCCGTTTTATTCGAACGTTTCTTGAATATCATGTCGAGAAAATTCCTCCCACAGGTTGGAAACTTCGAGTCGCTTTGAATCAATAAAAAAACAATAAAACGATTCCAGATAACACTTAAAACAATTACATGCCCCAACCAGACAAAAATCGAAAAATTCTTCATCAGAAATGGGATTCCTCCGACATGATATTAAAACACGATTAAAATTCCTCGAAAACTTCCGAAATGCCAACTGGATTATCGATTTTTAACTCAGCTGTGTTGAGGTGAACCGTAATAAAGTGAGATAATGGCGGATTCGGGATTTAAACAAAATCTTACTTCAATGTAATTTGCGTAAAATAAGAGATAATAGCGGGGAAATGTGAGAACTCTGATTGTTTTACTTTGTAATATTATGTCTAGAAGAGATAGAGTTACGCATCAGCTTCGCCGGATTAAAAGAAAACGAAATTAAAATGATGTAATATTAAGAGGAAGAGTTCTTATTGTGCTTTGTAATTTGCTAATTAAAATTAATATCAGCGTTTAGCCTAATTTACATTGAATTAATAAATTAATTTAATCTAGGCTGATGAAAGCACCAGCAGGAAAGGATCGGCTACGCCCACAGGTCTTCTAATTAATTAAAAAATTGCAGTAATTAACATATTAATTAATTAAACTTGCTACTGAGGCACACCGACAGCGCGGTCTAAATTTTTGGTCGGTCAAACGTACTTAAGCCCAGTTTAAATAATTAAAGACACAAATTAAATCCTTGTGCCTTGTATTAAAAATTAAATTAAACTCGGATAACTCGTTGCTGATTTAACTCTCCTTCAGCAACTTGATCAGTTCTCGCAAATATTTGCACTTGAAATCAGTTCGTGTCGACGCGACTTTTTCACACCTAGAAAAAAATTAATTGGATACTTTACACTAATTAAGCAATTCTAGTTTTTTAATTAGAAAGAGGAACAAAAGCGACACAGGCAATGCCATGACATTTATCAGAATTCCTGGTAGTAGATTGGTAACGTTATCGATCAATTTCTCCTCGAATTTTGATTCACATTTTCTGGTGAATCCATTAATTTGCAACCATGACCCGTTCCAGTGAACTGCCTAATGGGAAAATAAATTTTTTAAAACTGAATTTCACAGCATCGATTTTAGTTTTTGCCCCCGAACATATCTCGTGTAATTACCAAAACGCTTCATGTTTTCGTTTTTGCACGAAACTTTGTTAATTAGAGGATTGCCAGTGAAACATTGTCGATAATAAAATAATTACAGGACGTTACCGTGACGCGTGCTTTAAATCTGAAGCGCTCGTTTAAACTAAATTGCGACAAATTCGCCCACAAAATTACGCACCATTACCACCGACAATAAAAAATTGTATTTATACAAACTCCCTTGAGACCCACTCACCAAATAAAAATTTAACAAAACATTTGCCTAAATTAAATTTTCAAGTTGGCAACCCTTATCACTTTCAACAGGTTGTAAAATTTCATGAATGCATTAAAACCAAATCGTTTTACGCATCCAATAACTACAATATTTCCACGCCTTACTAAATATTTCACTCGGAAAGAAACGGAACGAGAAAACCATTACCACGAGCGGTTGCAGACAACTTCTCCAGTCTTTAAAACGTTAAATGCAGGCCGAACCGGTGGAAAACAAAGTCTTTTTACTTGCGAGAACTATTAAATGAACCGTTACGTTTTATAGCCTTCTGCTACTAGTATAACCAAAAGTTAGAAAAGCTAAATTAAACGAGGATTGTTGGGGCGAAAAATGACCAAATTCACACTTTGGAAAAGTGCCACATGAGTGAAATTAAAACTCGATTAAGAAGCAGCTGCAAGTGATTATTATGCAAGAAAAAGCGAAAATTGTGCTTTGTGTTTGTCAACATTCTGCAAAATAACGGGCATGTCAGTGAACGAGCACGGCATGTGGTTAATTAAACCGACGATTTATTTCACTATTGATTCCCTTTTTGGAATTTAACACGTTTTTCGTGTTAATTGCGTGCGACCTTAAGGTCGAGCCTCGTTTGCAAATTACTGAAAGCGAATTTTTAGCCCGAAAGTGATTAACATTTTCTTGGATTAGACAGCGACCGATATTTCACCGGCTTTCGGCACAAAAGGACTGTTTCAATGGTTGATGACTACATGTGGAAATGTCCGAAACATGTGTTGCCTTTATCTTGATAATTTTACTCTAATTAATTTCGAGATAATTTAATGAAAATTCTAGACCGGCAATTACATTGGACGTAATTAGACTAATGTACAAGAGGAACAGATATTCAAGGAAGAAAATAAATTAACAATTAACATAATTGAGAAATTATTTTTCATTTTAATATTAATTAAAATAACAAAGCACGGGTTTTCGCAAATGGAAAATTATTTGCTTCGGTAATTTAGTTCGAAATAGGGAATTTTCTAGAAATAGTTGACCACAAATGACACTCAATAACCTCGGTAAAACATTGTTACGACTCGAGCCAACGAAACAGAACCAATTGCATAACAATAAATTCATTTCGAAAGAAATTACAGCAATCATAAGTAATCCAAAACAATTTTATTCAAATAACAATTTGTTGACTTTTTCTAATTTGCCATATGAAATGCATTTCATTGGTAATTTAAAACATCAAATTTTTCGTAAAATCAGTCGTTAATAAATCCTTTTATAATTGCAATCACCTTATCAACAATATCAACAAAACTTTATCAATGTCAGAAAAAAACATTACTTCGTTTAGAACTTGCTCTAATGCTAAGAATTTGATTTTTTTTAATAATTATTTTCAAAATTATGACACTCAATAAGTCTTAATTTAGTTACAATCCTAATTAATTTTTCTCACCAGAAAAATACCAAAAAAATTGTTTACTTCAGGTCTGTGTAGAGATTTAAATCAGAACTTTATTCTCCTAAAGAGAAGTTTCTGAAATATAAAAGTTTGCAGACAGACTACTTAAAACATCGAAACACGTTTAATCACCGATATAACATAAATAACTCAAACATTTTTACTTACTTTACCTATTTATTAATCCTAATAAAGCTCTGATAAGTGGCCATTTACAAAAACCTAGTTGAAAATAACGATCAACGTGTGAATAAAAATTAATCCTGATGGTCTTTACACTCTATGCACTAATAATTACACTGTCCTAGTTTCGAACAAAACTTGTCATTGTCTTCCATTCAAAGCGATAGAAAATGCAATAATTACCTCGAAACGATTCAACTAACAGAAAGCATAAATCCAATCCTTCAGTTAATAAACAGATACTGTTATCCAAATAATGTTGAGATAAGCCTGATACCAATCGACCAAACTGAAACAATACCTCTAATATATTTCTAATTTATGTGGAAACAAACAACAAAACAGCCAAACCAAACACTGACGAGTCTCTATTACAACATTCGCATTTTGTAAACAAACTGCAACAAATTGACTAATGAAAATAGGTGACAAAATTGATTATAAGCTAAACTTTTTTATTCTCCCCCTGGAGACTTTATGAAAATCAATAAGTGATTCACCGAAGACAGAAAATTTGCATTTCAAAGTATTCCTTGTGTTTCATAAATTTATATTCTGGCGCATTATATCGATTACTTCTGACACCTGGGCTCCTTAAAGCGATTGGTTTTCCGTCGTTCACGTCACTGGTCACAGAAACCGCAAAAATATTGAAAAATCCCAAGCTTGGGTTAAGACTCTTTAACTCGCAAACCGCAACAGTGAAGAAAAATACTTTTCCAGATGTTTACGACGAATTAGCATTATATCTTTGTTTGAAGGCTCATAAGAGAGTGGCATGCAACAATCAGCATGATAACACTTAAGGGTGCCCACACGTGATATTATTTATTTGCGTCACTAGACGGGTTATTTATTGGACCACTGCACGTTTTGAGGCTCAAAATTTAACCAATTGCACAAAAACTACAAATAAGAAAAAATATTTTGCAGTTAGTTTATTTGGATAAATGATAAAACCGTCTTCACTGATAACGCCGAAAGTGATGTGGGCGTTCCACCACATCCTTCTTTTTGACAAGCGAAACGACTCAACTTCCGTCGACGCGATTTCAACATGTTTGCCGACACATTCGCTAAAAGCCAACATCAAAGCACTTTAATTAAATATGTAGTAATAACAAAAAATAAAAATGACTCGGTTTCTACTTTGTGTATGAATTTTTTTCGTTGCTTTTCATAGCGACGTAACATCAAATATTCGCCGAGAAAAACCTTCAACGGCTTTAAAGTTAAAATATGATGTCTAGACAATTCTTGTCTCACAAAGTCTTGCATGTTCGACTCCCACGAGAGAAAACTGCAAAATGTTACATTTTCGGTTAATCGGAGTTTACTCGAAACGAACGACAAAATTCGTTCGATTTATGAAGCTCTTAAAGTTTGCTGAATGAGAGCTAAACGGAGCCGAAGTTACGTCTTTTCAACAAATGAAAGGATAAAGAATAGGCGGCTATAAATCCGACATTATTTCGTTGTTAACTCGAGTTGCATACATTTTTTCATCCAGCTATTCACATAAAACTGTGAATCATCCCGCGTACAAACGTAAAGTCGGCCTCATTTAATGCATGATGCATTAACATTCATAAACAATATCCATCATATCTACCCCTTACCCACATATATTACCACAAATGTGTTTTTTAACAGAAACATGCACGCGAGAAGCTATTATTTAACATGAATTGAATTGGATTTCACATAAAAGTGATAATTCAAAAAACCTCAGTAACATTTATGAAAATAGTTTTTTAATATTACTTTATTTTATGGTTAAATAAACATTTGGAGTTTATTCGTGTAGGTATACTTCCTCCAGAAAATAATTATTGGCTAAGTTACTAGTAAAAGATAAAGTGTACTAAATAATAATGTTATCAAGTTTTGAGAAAGAGATTTTGTTTTGATAGTAAGATATGTAGATTTTTGTTTTTAAATGGAAACCTACCAGGTAAGAATTTTTTTTGAATAACTCAAAAGCGAAAATAATATTT
Source organism: Tribolium freemani (assembly GCA_939628115.1). Lineage (NCBI taxonomy): Eukaryota > Metazoa > Arthropoda > Insecta > Coleoptera > Tenebrionidae > Tribolium > Tribolium freemani. Next base: position 1,171,754 of record OW626783.1, on the reverse strand, counting down.
TTATTCTTCAACATTCTCAAAATTTACGGTTTTTCTTCTGTGTAAGAAAGTTTTGACAACTGTTTGACATTTCTCAATTCGAAACGTCGGATTATTTTTAACAGATTTAAAGCAATTTTAAGCCTTGTTGAGTCTAATTCGAAGAATAAAATGTTGTATTGACCTCGTTTTCGTGTAAATCGATTCATTTATTTCACCTCCTGGAGGATAAACCTCTCGTTATCACTCGACGTTTAAAAATCCATTCGGCAATAAAGCGTCCGATTTACACGGTAAATAATATACTAGTAATAGAAAAAGCGCATTTTTCTAGGTGCTATTTTTATATCCATTAATAAGGTTTTTTTTTCAAAAAGCAATTCGTTTAAGTAAAAGCGCTGGTATTGTTTTATACATATTTTGGAATTTCAAAAATAGGAAGTTAAAGTTGATAAAAGTCAAGACAAATGTCAGAATCTAAAGAATACTTCGGAGATTTTGTAAAAATAATGAGGCGTTAATATCATCGCAAATCGGGTAAATTTGTCCAAATTTTGTTGATGTTTGTTTTCAATTAAAACGTTTTGAATTTTGTGGACGAGGTATTTGAACTCCGGTTCAACTCGGAGTAATAAATAAATTTAATTAAAAAAACGAACACGACACGACCACTATTTCCCGCAATTGATTTGTTGTTTAAATAGCGAATTGAGATTTTATTGGGGTGCTTTAATCGGGTCTTCATCGAATGTTGTAAACATGAATGTCGAGGTCGGGGGTGGTGTGCTTGCTTGTATGTTGTCTTTAATCGAATAAATTTTCATTTGATTTTTGCGCTTTAAGCTCTCGCACTGTAACTAAAATGTTTCATTAAGTCGGTTTAAAAATTCTCTTCAGGGTTTAATATCCCCGTGTTAATTACACTAATTGGAGAATAGTTTAGAAGCGACTTCGTGTTTCAGAGATTTATTTCGCAGCCGGAATCTCGATTTTCCAACATTTATTATTTAACTCCGAGTGCACGGTTTGATTTCTTTTTGTTCTATCTCAGACACTTATCTCATCTCCTTGAAGAACAAACGAAAAAAGCCGCCATTTATTTTTAAACCTCTCTTAATCCAGAAGCACGACGATAGACATTTCTTTCTTTTCCAACAAGAATAACACAAATACGAAACCGAAATAACATTTGGGTTTGACATACGATTAGGTTTATTTCTAATCGTTCGAACTCGTTGAATGCATACTGATTAGACACGATTTCGAATTCGAAACGTTGGAAATGTGCCAAAATGTAAATTCTATGGTCACAGTTTTTAAGACGGATAACTACATCGGTCGAATTCAAAAGATGAACTTTAAAAACTTGAAAGACGATATCTGAACATGGTAAAGTCGATTATTTAAAAGAATCCACTCAAGCGCGACATTTCTCCTATAGAAAATCTGATTAAATAAATCGCTCATAGTATATTCTTTGAGAAAAAGATAAATGAACCGAATTCATGACTAATTCTGATCGTTATGTCTGTATTAACTTGCACACGCGAACTGGAACTGGGTCAAGTGTAAGTCCATTACAAGTTGGCTCAACTAAACCACCATTTCCAAACTAGACAAATATTTTTTTAAAACTTAAGGCCCGATTGTGTACGCTGAAAACAAACTTTTAAAAGGTCGCTCCATGATAATCTCGTGCCAGAAACGTCATCTTCATTTTCTGTTTACAAGAAGCAACTCTCGTAATTACATCTGACGTCGTCTCAATTTAATGTAATTATTTTATGCTGATGTAAACAAATTACCGAACAAAATATTCAGTAAACTTCATTAAAACACTTTGTCCGGGCGCGATCTCCATATTAATTTAAATTCCAATATGTTTTTCCATACTTTTGCTATTATAAAATACGACAGTGAAGTGTGAATTATCGCTGATCATAACATTGTTTAGAATAAAATCGAAAGCACCGACTGTTAATTAACTCATTAACTCTCTAAATGTACACAATTAAAAATCCTTTTCAGTGCCACGACCATTCAATAAATCCGTTTTAGTTAAATTTAATTACTAATAAATTCATTGGAATCGAAGCTTTTCCGGGATTTATTATTACTTGAATAATTCGCACCGGAAAAATTATATTTCAAGTTTGCAACATTTATATCGTTATTAGTTACGCCATGCCCGTCTTTAACGATTTTGTCGTGGCCGCCGGCATTTACATGTTCATGCAGTCATCATTATTACTGCTAGTAGAGGTCAATGTTTAGTTAATTAAATATGCTTCGGTTTTGTCTGCAGTTTTAAACGAGAATTTGGCTAAATTAACTAAAAGAAAAAAAACTCTGATGTAACACCCGATGCAGCTTCAAATCAGCCATTTTTTGACAGTTTTTAACCGAACGTGAGACCCTGTACTTGTCGCTTAATCAGTTAATTATATCATTGCTTTATAAAATGTTTAAATAGTTAAAATGTGTTCGTATTAAACAATGGGTATGTATTTTGGAACTTTACTAATATAGCAACTTGTCTTGATGTAAATTAGTTTGGTTGCAACAAATATGTACAAACAACACCAACTATAGACTTGTGTTTGTAATTTATACGTTTATGTAAATATACAAACCAAGGAATAGTGTATATCCTTGGAGAAATGCAGAGCGGAAGTGGGACCGTTTAGTTCTTGTTTTGCTCATTTTAGAAAACAATCAAGATGTTACATATAATTATCTTTGGAGAAACGGTAAAATCTTGCAGATTTCTGAAAATGTCACTGGGTCTTAACCAAATTTGTATCAGCTTGAATTAAGTCATTAAGTGCAACTTAACATTTAGTATATTTAATAAAATATCAGATTCATGATCCATTATAGGTTTAATCCAACACAAATGATACATCATTACATAGTTAATAACCACTGATCATTTTTTGTACAACAATCAATAACTTCTATTGTAGCCTTTTTTTAGTAAAATCGGTTTAACCGAACCGAAACAGCTTGTCAAAAACTGTCGTCTTTGTCAAAACTTGTGTTTAGTGTAACACTATCAATTCAGCACACTTGATTATGATTATTTATTGTTGATTAGATTTCGGAAAATCGCAAATTTATCACTTTCAAGAACTGCTAAAACATAAAAACACAGAATGAGTAATCGCAGTCAATAAACCAGTTCCAACACGTTGCAAGCATCCACTATAGACGTAATTGTAGACACCTGTCTTCAAATCCTAATAAATGTTTTGTTTCTCACTGGTAACTCGATTTATCGATTTTGATGTGAGAAATGTGGCTTTTTATGAGTTTTTCCGCAGTTTTATTGTAGAAAAAACCGTTATAAATGACGAATTCAAGTCATGGACCACCAAGTGCAAGTAATAACACCATTAAGTAGGTGTAGATCAGTTCCTGATTGGGTGAATTAACTCAAGTGTCTTTAAACGCTCCGCGTTTTCGGGGGGCCACCCCTCCGAAAAAATGCAGCGTTGTTAAAACCGCCACAACAAAGGGGAAAAACATCGATGGGGTGTCCGAAAATCAACAACTTACCACTTTTAGTTCGAGGAAGCAAGAAAAGCAAAGGGAACAAGTAAACAAATTCACTCAACATTTTCCTGCACAAAATAATCCCACAAACACCACAAAAACACACCCCAACTAAGCCATTCCTGAATTTACAGCTGACTGATGCACTGGTTTGTACACAACACCTTTGTCTTTAGACGCCACTGCGCATGCGTTGTTGATTTATTTTACAAATTTTGACGAAATTCGGGAGAATTATTAATGGGTGATTGCTACATGTCAACAAGGGGGCCACCAAGTCGAAACTGAAACGATCAGACCAGTCTTTGGCCACTTGGAATTTAATAAAAACCAGTTTACTGTAAAACCGATTCAAATGTCAAACACCGTGTCCCCGTCTGGCGGTAGTTCTACCAAGCTTGCACCGATTTCTGTAATTTACGATTTAAAGATCAAAATTTTAACTAAACTGCCCCAAATGTTGATTAGAAAGGTTGTAAATAATGTCAAAGTGTAATAGAAACCCGTTCTGTCGTTTCTACTCGTAGTAATAATAGAATAATTTGTAAATAAATTTGGTGGCCAAATTGGCGATGAAAAATTGACAGGTCGAGTAACAAAAAATTATATGCGGTTATATTTATTTATTGAGGTTCTGGTCTTAAATATCAACAATCGTTAGAGAGAAACAATAATAAAATAAATAAGCGATTAATGAATGTGGTACACATAACAAAAACAACATGTAACAATAAGTTAACGGGTCTACGAATGGAGTGTAGAAAAATATTGATTCGTAAAAACACTTTAGGCACACATGCACTTACGCCTAATCGATTATTGTACTTTTTGGAAAAGATTTGACTGTGTGCACACCCAAACATATGTAGGATTAAATTGATGTAATTATGCAAAGCACGTTAGCATACATATCACGTTAAATAAATTTACTTAAAAAATATATTTAAGCATATTATAAAATTGGAAGGCGTTAGGCGATAAATTGTACTCAGATGGCTTCATACGCTGCATCGATTGGTGGACTTGCACTTCCATTTAAAAATTCTTCCAATTCGTCGCGACGGGATGAAGTCTCATCACGTGACCGACGTTTGTGCCGACGTTCGCTTTTTTCTTTCGATTTTTCCTTGTCTTTTGATTTTTTGGTCTTCTGCTTCTTTTCCGACTAGAAAATAATATATATTACAACCGAGGTCATTCAGGCAATTGTCCTTATTAAGCTTTTAAAAAGTTAAAAATAACGCCACCTCGACCAATTTTTGAAAAAATAACTTAATTTTACCTCAAAAACACTAAAATTAGCAAATTTTCGGTTAGAAACTTTGCATCTCTAACGAAAAATGTGCTAAGACACAAGTAATTTGTTGATTCTTGGGCTTATTTTTGACCAAATTTTTTGTTAAAATGTCCTGTACATCAAATAATACATACTTTCTCTTTCTTCTTTTTCTCTTTCTTGACTGAGCTCGAAGTGTGAGTTTCTTCGCTATCACTATTCACACTTCCATTCGCCGAAATTGGACTATGTTTCGAACTCAATAGCTCCATATGGACGTTTGATGACGTCACACTCGTACTATCATCATAAGGTGTGCTATTACTGTAATCTAAGGTTTGACTCACAACTGACACATCTTCACCACCTTCAGGTGATCGTCTCCACTTCGTATCACTGCCCATCCAGCCGTCATAAGCATCTGAAGTCAGTTCGGAAATTTCCGAATTTATAGTCGAATCAAATTCGTCGTTTGTTTGTTTCATGTCGTAGTCTTCTGGTGCAGTCTTGTCAACTTCAATTTCGCTACTTTCGTCCGAACGGACGATTCGTAAAAGAGCTGGTGCTTTTAATTCGGATTTTCCGATTTTTTTCGACGAGGAATTGAGATCGTCAGGGTCAAAGTCTTCTTGTAATTCGGAGACGAGCGGATTGCCTGTGTCTGTGTCCCTACAAAAAATCACTTCCTTGTAGAAAAATATCTTTGGAGCGTAATGAAAACAAAAGTCATTTATTTCTAGTTCGAAATGCTCGGTTGAACAAACTCACACTTGACCCAGTTCCCATTCCAGTTAACAGAGAGTTTAGGAACAGAATTAGTCATGAATTTGATCGATTCTTCGTTTTCCAGCGGATTGAATTAAATTATTTTTTGGTAATTTGTATTTCCGTATCCGTCTTGAAACTGTGACCATCGAAATTTACATTTTGGCAGACTTCCAAACGATTAGAAATACCCCTAATCGTATGTCAAACACAAATGTTATTTCGGTTTCGTATTTGTGTTATTCTCGTTGGGAAAGAAAGAAATGTGTCTATCGTCGTGCTTCGGGATTAAGAGAGGTTTAAAAATAAATGGCGGCTTTTTTCGTTTGTCTTCAAGGAGATGAGATAAGTGTCTGAGATAGAACAAAAAGAAATCAAACCGTGCACTTGGAGTTAAATAATAAATGTTGGAAAATCGAGATTCCAGCTACGAAATAAATCTCTGAAACACGAAGTCGCTTGTACACTATTCTCCAATTAGTGTAATTAACACGGGGATATTAAACCCTGAAGAGAATTTTTGAACCGACTTGATACAACATTTTAGTTACAGTGCGAGAGCTTAAAGCGCAAAAACCAAATGAAGTCGATTACAGACAAAACATACAACCAAGTGCACCACCCCCAACCTCGACATTCATGTTTACAACATTCGACGAAGAACCGATCAAAGCACCCCAATAAAATCTCAATTCGCTATTTAAACAACAAATCAATTGCGGAAAATCGTGGTCGTGCCGTGTTCGCTTTTTTAATTAATTTTATTTATTACTCCGACGTTCGACATGAATTAAAACGGAGTTCAAAAAAAATTCAGCGCACCATAAAATGCAAATCGATTTGCATTCGAACTCGCTCCCCACCGGAAAGATGTTAGTGGTAACAGCAATGGGGATGGCAAAAATGCAAAAAAAAATAGATCTTTTATTCTTCGTTTGGGAGATACAGAGTTTTCAAAGTGACCAATCCCAGAAGCTCTCTCCTAGGTGTATTACATACAGTAGATCCGTTACTAAGGAATGAAAAATAATTCAAGTGCCAACTTTTATTGTCCGTTCCACATATTTTTAATTTCCTAGCAACGTGTTTTGTTCCCCTAGTCCTCCAGAGCAAGGTCTTTTGTGATTGGTTATTTTCAAACGTTCTTATCTCCCAAACGCAGAGAGTTAGAATTTTTTTGTAAAGGAACTTTAGCTTCAGTATTGCCTAAACTATACGCACCTTTCCGGTGGGGAGCGAGTTCTGGTACACGCTGTATTGAAAACAGATTTTTGGTGGTAACATTCGTATTTAGCTATTATAGGATATTGTTTTTTTTATGACAACAACAGAGCGCAAATCAGTGAAACATTTTGGGTAATTTTTTGTCGACCTGTCGGACAATATCATCATTATATGATGCATGTTTTTTGTTTTACCAATGTTTTTACGTAACCTAATTTATATTTTTTCAGTAAGCAACTTTGCAGCGATTAGTCACCTAAGCTAGTTTTGTTTCTGTAAGTACATGTAAGAATTTATCTATGTATACAGGGTGAGTCAATATAGTGGGTTATTTCTGACATGTCCTAAGATGCAACCAAATATACTAATTGCACTTACCACTTGGATACTTCGTTTAATTTTTAAAAACATTAATTAGATCAACATTGGTTTTATCTTATAGTCCATAATGAAATTTTAGCGAAACTGTCAAGACAAACTTGACAATACCAAGAACAATGTAATCAATGGTCAGCCGGAATCATATTAAAAAAAATCAGAAATAACCCACTAATTAGTTTTGTCACTTGCCCTTGTCCCGAACGGACGTGTAATAAAAGTGTTAAGCAACTTTAACACGGGATGAATCTGCTAAAAGTATTTTTCACTATATCTCAAAAACTAATAGTCGCACAGAAGTCAGCGTTTGTAAATACTTTAGATTTTTCTCTATACATGTGATTTTTTTTGAGAATAAAAATATTAAATAATAGAAATTTTATTATTTCTAGTGTTATTCTACAACAACGATGCTTGGATGATGTTTTAGAGCAAAAAATTCTTAATATATTTATTGCTGGCACCAAATTGGCATTTATTTAATAATTTTTTGGGGCCAGCGACATTTTCTACGGATTTTATACACATAGCACATTAAGCATCGCTTGTTCTCAGATAACAATTTTTGCAGCTACTTACTACTAATAATAATTATAAGGAATTATAACAAAAATTTGAAAAATTTCAGGCAGAGGCATACGAAAAAATCCATATTCTTTACGAAAATATTTTTTTACCGCCCATGGAAGATAAAGTAAAATACTTACGAATCAGAGTCATTTTCCTCCATTTTGCCAGTATTCTGCACGTTATATTGCACATCATCCAAAAAACTCCTATCGAGCTGCCCCCCATCTGGACAAAACTCCTCCACTGACGTAATTGGACTAATCTCCAACCTCCTCAAATCGGGGATTCCCCCTTCAACCACTTGATCCACCCCAATCTTACTGATAAACCCAGAACTCTGACTGGAACTTTTCGATACTTGGGGCACTCTCTTCGTGCTGGGATTCCCATAAGGAATCGGTTTCCCGGCCCCAATGACAATGGGGCCGCTCTGCGACCGTTTAACGTCACATTGAACCCCATTTGAGGGGGCCACCTGTTGACTAGACGCCGACGGCTTCATTTGTTGCGTGGCAGGTGGAATGTTAGCGTTCGAATCGGCAATTTCGCGACGTTTTCGCACCAAAGTATCGAGAAATTTGCCGTAATTTGCTTCGTCCGAATCCGCAAACATGTCAAGTTCTTGGATAGTGGCGGCAATTTCCATCTCGTTGCGTTCGAGTTGGCGCAGAAGGGTCTCCTTCTGGAGCTGGAGGAAGGGGAGGTTGAAGAATTTGTGGAGGAGTTTCAGGCCAAAGCCGTTGCGCATGGACGACTCCGAGTAGCGAATTTGCGCCGAACGGGTGCTAAAAATGGCCTTCTGTACTCTTTATTTTTTTTCGGCGCGCGGAAACAAGCTTTTCCCGCACTGCGGTGTTTTTTACGTTGCAATAACATCAAGGGGTGATAATTTTTTACGATAAGTGAAAATCTAGTGCGCTATATTTCACCTCCTGTCACCCACTCAGCAGCGAAAAAACTACGTTGAGAACTTTTAATTCCAAACACAAAATAAAATTACTTGTTCGGTAACGAAAAGCTTACTAACCTTGCAATTGACTCAATGTAAAAAGTGACATGGTCAGAAGTGACAGTCCTGTGGTGCCCCATATCACAATGATTTGCCAAAATAATGACAGGAATGTGTGCAGGGACTTTCGGTAGTTCCCTCTGGACGTAATCAAACGTCCAGGTTTTAGTCAGATCCAACATCATAATAACCCCATTAGTCCCTTTGTAAACGTCCAAAAATTCAGCGTCCAGGGCCGGCTCTTCGGGCATTTCAATTTGCGAATTCTCCAGTTTCAAACCTTCAAAACGCTTCTTTTTCTTCCCTCGATCCACAACATCCCACACTTCGACCTTAACGATATCATCAGTCGCTTTGTAATTCCACTGAATCGAAGTCACTTGAATCTCCTCAGTCGGTATATACTCCTCTACGAACTTCTTCCCTTGAAGACGATGGAACAGACACGTCTTGCCCACATTTCTGTCCCCCTTGATCACAATTTTCACTAGAAATTGCCATAATAAACCGGGGAAAATCCCCAAACACGAACTACTTACTGTTATATTGCACGCCCCTCGCAAATTTTCTCTGAAGCGACGTTGACATCGCCTGGTGACTCGGGGGCCGAGTGACCACCGTCGAGTTATTAGGGGAGCCATCGCCCTTACTCGCAAAGCGTTTTATAGCCGAAAACATATCTGTTTGGCACTTGACCAGATTTCCATATGGTTAATGGAGATCGATTTTATTAGTCACAAACATGTATAGAACTAACACAAGTACCGCGGCACACACGTCGGTCATAAAAACAACTATTGTTTCATTTTATTTATCGCCAAATTCAATTAAAGATAAAACTATTTACATGACCTTCCACACAACTGACAGCTGACAGCAGCGAACAGTGGCGCCACCCGCACAAACTAAATTACAAAAACTAGCCAAAAACACAAATTGGGTTGAATTAATTAAACTTAATTATTTTAATTTATTATTTTGTACATGTTGCTGCATTAATTTGGCGGCTGTTTTAGTTAAAACCGTGAATGAGATTGCAGTTTCCTGCATAACCGTCCTGTCATTGTCATTCAAGTGTCAAAAGTTTGTTTATTGTTGGTGAAGTATTTTTCTAATTGTTGTTAATTGGTGACACAAGTCGATATGATGGGCATAACGGGCGCCTTCTCGAGCTTGGGAATTAACGAACGGGCGCGTACGCCAGGTGGGGCCGGTTTCCCCAAAAATCACAGTACTTTGAGTCTCCCCAATTTGGTGTCCCCAGATCGGCCCATTTCGGTCAATTTTCTCCCAAATTGTGGTTGTGACGATGAAACGGAACCAAGCGAACAACCGGTCGATTTTAGTAAGAAATACTGTGAGACTAAACAAGTCAAAAACCCTCGCAATTGCACCTTTACTAAAGTTGTCAAAAGTTACCACAACAGTTTTACAATGTATGCTGAGACTGATTTGGACCAACCGACTGATTATTCGTTGCGGTACGCTGAGGATGATTCTGATTCCGACCAGTGCAATAAAATCACAAAGACTGAAACTGGTGAATTCGTGCAAGACACTATTAAGACTTACTGCACCGAAGACACGCCATACGAGACCCCGTTTAATTTCTCCACGTCCACATCAATGTCGGACTTACGAATCGACGATAAAGCCCCCCTGAAATCAAAAGACGTGACGGTCATTAACAAAGACTTGGCCCCTCCGAAACTCAAGTCCGAGTTCAGTTCCGGGCTGATGTCCCCGGAAAAACCGGTCAATTACTGCGAAGAGGGCACTCCGGGGTACTTCTCGCGCGTCCCCAGCTGCGGCTCCCTAAATTCAATCCCGAAACCGGAGCTAAAGGAAGAGAAAAAGGAATCAAGGGAACCCAAAGCTGTAAAATTCGAAGAAGTCGTAAATTACGCCCAGGAAACCCCCTTGATGTTCTCAAGGACGAGCTCTTTGGCGTCCTTGGACAGCATCGAGCAACACTCAATTCACGACGATCGCAGTTCCGTTGTTTCGGATTTCAGGTGATTTGGTTCCACATTTGGCCACGTAAAAAATGTTTTTTAGTCGCTTGACGAGCGGGTTGATTTCTCCGAGCGAACTGCCTGATTCGCCCTCGCAGACGGTGCCCCCCAGCCCCAAACCGCACAAAGACCCCAAACGAAAAGTTGTGCCAAAATCGAGCGTTTTCGAAGACGCTGTTAAGAAATTTGAAACGGAACGAACGCCTTCTCATTTTTCGACTGCCACGAGTTTGAGTAGTTTGATTGATGAGGAAACTGATGCCAAAACCGGGGAGGTTGGCAATAGTGTTAAGGAGCCAGAGCCGGTTTTGGATAATTTGAGCGAGAGTTCGGAAGATGAGGGAATTTTGGCGGCTTGTATCAACATAGGGATGCAAAATAATAGGTTTTTTGTTTTTCTGGGCGTTTGGCTCTATTTAATCAAGTGTGTGGTAGGTACAGCCAAGCTAAAGCGACACCAGCGCCCCCAAGTGACATACAAGCGAGTTATACATTTAGTAAAAAGAATGATATTGAAAAATCGGATATTACGGGTGATTCGGTTAAGACGTACTGTACTGAAGACACTCCGGCCATTTTGAGTCATGCCGGGTCGAATTCGGACCTTAGCAATTTATCATTGCTCGGCAAATCGGAAGGAAATAAAGTTTTAGAGTAAGATGTTTTTTTTTAATGCTAAAATTTGTTTCTATTAAAGTTTAATATAGAAATGACCCAGGGCCAGGTCATGACAATGTAGTATCAGGGCTGGAAACAACCGGTAAGTTTGATCAAAGTGGCTTGTATCTTTGAAATTAGGTTGACAATATTGAACAATGTATAGACAAGAGTTACCATTGATGTCTAAAAATCACAAAAACAAGTCAAAATTGATGTCATTTTTATTCGATTTAGCTCGTTTTTGAACGAAATGTCTCCGCTAAACTATAAAATTATGTTATTCAGGTGCTTTTGTTTACGCCTAATATTAATTAAGGTGAAAATTAAGTCATTATTGCTTTTTTAGTACATATCGCTCAATTTCGTTAAAAACAGCAGAAGAACCATCAAGTTAAGCCAAAAATAGGGTTAGTTTTATACTTTCGAACACTTGGGCACAATCAATTTATTCAAAAAAAAACGCAAACTTACCCTATTAGAAAAATTTAAATTAAATTTGGTGAAAATAGGAGTAAGCTTCAGCTTTTTCAGCTTACAATAATACCGTAGTAGTAGTGTTTAAGCACTTTTTTGTGCTAAAACCGGGCCAAAATTTTCCCAAATTGTTATAATAAAAATATTTTCTCTAATATTCTCACTTTATCGCAGTTATACAATTTTTTCAGCTCAGTGATCTGTTGAGTTTAATATTTTTGGGTTTAGGATTGTCAGTGTTTGTTACAAAAAAGTTTGTTATTTTTATTTAGTCTTGCTTACTCAGCCTGCAGGTCACTTTGATTAGAAATTTAATTTAACAGTTTGTGTCATAAAAAAATCTTGTGTGTAACTCGGATAGAAATGCCAACTACGGGAAGTCCGCCATCTCGACGTTCATCTTTTTCTTTGAGTGATGATTCGGACGAAGCTGGGGAGGCTTTGCTCCAGGAATGTATTTTAGCAGGAATGCCCTCGAAAGCGTCAATTTCGGCCCCCCCTGACATGCCAAAAAACTTATCTAATCCGGACCTGCAACGTAATCAAATTATCGAAAGCGAATCGTCGGACGAAGACGATAAAATTTTAACGGATTGCATAAACATCGGAATTACAAAAAATCGGTAAAAGAATTACTAGTAATTTATTTGCACTTGTTTTACAAGACTGATTTCGTAATAGTTATACGCAACCAAAAATTGTAAATGACACAATCAAGAGTTACTGTACTGAAGACACTCCTGCCATTTTAAGCCATGCCGGTTCTTGCTCTGATCTCAGCGTCCTCTCCATCCAAAACGGGGACGAAAAAGAATACTTTTCCGACCTCAGTAATTTTTCGGACGAGGAAGACGAAAAGTTATTGGAGGAGTGTGTCAAGTTTGGAATGGCCGTAATTGCCAAAAATAAATTCAATCACGAGTGAGTCACATTTTTTGCGCTTCCATGTTTTAGTAACAATTTTCAGTAAAATCGGCGAAGCTTCCGGGACGCAACAAAATGGCAAAACTAAAAATTTCTCCTCCAGTGATTCCGACTCCGACGAATCCGAGCAAGCACTCCTCCAGCAGTGCATCGAGGCCGGGATGCCCAAGCGGCCCCAATCCCCCGACTTGACCCCCGCTGAGAAAGCCCTCCTTGAACAATGTATCCTTGAGGGCATGAAAAAGTGCCGAAACGTCCAGAAAAAACCGTTTGAGGACGATTCGTCGGAACTGACAGAGGCCGAACAAGCCCTCTTGCGTCAATGTATCCTCTCCGGAATGCCCAAAAATAAGAACTTGACTCAAGGGGGCCCCTCGGCAGTGAGGGAGTCCCACGAGTTGAGCGAGGCCGAAAGGGCACTTTTGCAACAGTGCATTTTGGCCGGAATGCCCAAAAGCAGGCGGCGGAAAGAGAGACAGGAGCACACGTGTTGCGTGCACTGTCCCCGGAAGGGGGCCAGGAGGAAAAAATACAAAGTGAAGGAGAGTCGCGATGTTAACATTGTGTACGTGACCAGTCAAATTGTGGTGAAGAAGGAAGTGGATCGGGGGCACGAGGAGTGGGTTTGAGTGCCAAATATTATGTAATTGTGATAAATAAATCAATTTTTTTTGTAAATCATCTTTTTTTACTTCAATGGAATATATCTATCACCGCTTAAACCACCTCAAAATATTGTGTTATAAACTAAGAAACGTGATAAAAAGGACGTTTAAGTGCCAAATAAGCTGAATTAATTATTTTACGCCCATTTTAATGATTGATCAAGCGGCGCTCTAGCGATTGTTACGTCAGTGAGTTGCTCCTAACCTCACTTTTTAGAAAACAACCCCCGTTATTTTACATGTTTTAAAAGCGTGAAATATGAATAAAACGGAACTGGAAGGCACTGCGCACTTATTGGATGAGCTCGACAGTAAGTCAAGGGGGGCAATAACCCCAAAATTGATCGCTTTTTGTAGAAAAACTAATGGTCCTGTTGCGTGACGGCAGGACCCTGATCGGTTATCTGCGAAGTGTTGATCAATTTGCAAATTTGGTTTTGCACCGGACTATCGAACGGATTCATGTCGGTAAAGAATATGGGGATATCCCCCGTGGGGTTTTTATAGTAAGGGGCGAAAATGTGGTCTTACTAGGCGAAATTGTAAGTCAGGTTTGAAGTTGTGATTGTTTAAACTTTGCTCAGGATTCAGAAAAAGAAGCCGAACTGCCGCTGACCGAAGTCTCAGTTGATGAAATACTCGACGCTCAAAGACAAGAGCAGGAGTCCAAGCAAGAACAACAAAAATTAGTCTCAAAAGCGTTGAAAGAACGAGGGCTTCACTTAATGTCAGACTTGACGCACGATGATATGTTTTAATATCATTTTTTAGGTATTGGTAACAACAAAAACCCTAATTATGTCACTATTTATTAAATTTTTCTCATTTGTTATCTTTAATAAATATATTTACAAAATAATCCTGCTTTTGTACTATAAGTAATTAAAATTAAAATGAGGTTTCGAACACTATGGGTTGTCCATTTTCATCGAATTGTTTCGGTTTGAGAACAAGCTCCTTCTCACTTCCTGGGTCATTTCCGTCCAAACAACTCAGTAACGACTCACTCATTTTGCTCGGGCTCAAATCGTTGAACTCATTCGAGTTGAAATCATCAGTCCGACTGGAAAAACTCGAATCTGCGGCCGGTGACGACGTCGTCAACATGCTCCGATTTTCCAAATACTCTCGAAACGTCTGACTCAAGGAATTATCCTTCTCCAACTCTTCAGGGACTTCGTCCATGGTCTCAACTGTCTCAATCTTGGCCAAGGCGTTGATATTTGTCCCGGAAACAAGCAAGACCGGCTTCCTGCTTCTGGGAGTCATCATAGTTTCCTAAACGAGAAACAAGTCAAAATAGATGGCAGCACTTGTGGTGAAGTCGGGCAAAAAGCGACACAAAAGCAAGAAAAGCGATTCGACTTCCCCCATACCTGCATGGCTCTGGTCATACGCTGTGTGGATCTGGTTATGGGTGACATGGACTTACGCTCCTGGTCGTCGGGGGTGAAATGTAGAGCAACGCATGCTGGCGTGCTCGTTATTCCGATACCTGTTTCGGCATCGGATGTTTCGCCTTCAGTTTCGCTAGTCGATCGGCGAATTTTTTTCGATTGGGGTTCGTCACTGGCGACTTGATCGGGACTCGAGTCGCAGTTTGTACAGAAAAGGCGGGCGCGAGCTAGGGCTGTCTGAAGGGGGGGAGTCTGGAAAAGCATGCGACATGACGCACAGGGTGTCCAGCAAAAACATGTTTTAAGTACAGTGTCGAAACACACTGTATGTATCAAATGTTGGCTCTAATCTATTCAGTGTTTCTGGATAAGGCTTGACTTTGGAAATCGTGACACTTTCTATGTTAGAATTAGAACCGGTTTGACTCAAAAGTGCACTTATTTATAACGATCGTCTTAATTTAATGATTTTATTTAATTTAATTAATTTAGTGATCAAGTTTATTTTTGCACCTCAAAAAATTACCCAAGCGTGTGAAAAATGCAAAAACTATACCAGAATATTTAAAAAATGATAAAATTATGACATTGTATAATACTTTTGTAAGCCAAATCTTGCAGAGACGACTGAGTTATCTATACACTTATCTCACAAACATACTTAATACAAAAAATAAAACATAATTTGCTTGAAAATAATTGCATTCAAAGCTTAGGAAAAAACAATTACACCATTTTCAAACGACTATGTCACATTTCTGCGAAATATTTAATTGGGTTTCTGGCTGGAAAATGTGTTGAAAAAACACAAAACAAGCGGTTTAGTAAAATCTCGCAAAAGGGCTGCTTTTTTAATTTAAGGAGGGACCAATACTGCAGAAATTAAATAATTTTCGACTAACTACTTTAATAATTTTATGACATATTGTTAAGGAATTCTTCAAAATAATAGAGCTTGTGGCTGTAGAAGGTGGTAAAACTATCAGATAACATCTTCGAATTAATTTAAAGATTTTTCATTTTTTATTAATTTTTTTTTTAAGCAAAATCTCACAGACAGAATTATTAGTTAAAAAAAACAGTAAAAGAAGACAAAAAACGTGTACTTTTCAGATAATTTGTGATTTTTCGGTCTATGACTTATTAGTAGTTATTAGCGATCTCGCGAAAAAAAATTGAGTATTTACCGCAACAACCTGCTTAAACCTTGAAAGATGCAAAAAATCACATTATTTTCGAAATCTCGTAAAAATCAATATTCATTCCCGGAAGTAATTGAGCTACTGAAACAATTTAGTGTTTGACGTAATTTTAACAAAATTCCCCAAATAATTGAATTTCCGACTGTGCAAGGTACGATATCGGTCAAAAGGTTAAACATTTTTTTTTCCAAGACTTTTTCAGACTTAAAACTAAACTTTCAATGTGACAGTGAAAACTTGTGAAAAAGATGAATTTCTGGTTTAAAAACTTTGTCAATCTCTAGAAAGAGGCAATAATAATATCATTTTCAACCCCACCAATGACCCCACTGATAATTTTTCGATTTATTTTTGACAAAATTTAGCGAAATAATTGCGGCTTAAAAACATGGTAAAACTTGAAATTGCAAACATTACTACAAATTCAACGTAATTTAGTGATTTTCAGGTCGATTTTAGTAAAATATCGCAAAGCAACTAAATTATTAGTTTAAAAACTGAATGTTTGTTCCTTTAAGCTAATTACAATAAAACTCTCAGAAAAAGCAAGAAATACATTATTTTCAACCCAGCTAGTGATTAATCGACTTTTTTTTACAGTGATATTATTGCGGTTTTTTTTTTTCTCAAAAACAGGAAAAGTAGAAAAGCTATCACAGTTTCGACTCAACTTTGTAATTTTCGGCTGGTTTTAGGACTGAATTATTAATGAAACAACTGAGTGTTTACCTCAAAAAACATGCTTAAACGCTCGAAAATGCAGCAAAAAAATAATACCGTTTTTCAGTTATTTTTTTTGACGAAATTCCTAGAAATAATGAACTCGTAAAATGCACCGATGCTCTCGAAAAAAATTCATCTTTTTTGACTCAATCTGCCACTTTTTCATCTTATAATTACACTGTTTCACTGCGCTATGGCGAAAAAAAACGTTCTAAAAACTTAAAAAAGAACAAAATGATGGACATTTTCACCTAATTTAGTGTTACCAAGTTACCATATTCCAAAGTAATATTACGCATTTACTATTAACATAATTATATTACATAATTTAGATAATTCTCCTTCGTCGGCAACTTTGCAGCAATTAAACTGATTATGTCTTTTTTAAAGAGGCAAAATTATCTCATTTTCAACTTAATATAGTCATATAAAGAAATTTCTCTGCCATAAAAAAAACAACCAACCCTTATCCAAACACGTCATGAAATGAATTACATTACATCTCTATTACAGTAGTTACGCCACTAAGTTGGCCATGACTCTCTCCACCAATCATACCGCCCCCACCTCTTCAAACTGCTAGACACCCAGATTAGACAAACAAAGCGTGAAAGTTAGTAGAAAACAAGCAAAACACATAACTCGACTTACATGCAAATTTTCCTCGCTGCTTACCCTCTTCTTCAAACTCTTGACTACACTTTTGTGAAAAATATGCTTCTTAATCGAATCCCCCAAACTCTTATTTTTCTGAACGCCACTCCGCAACACTTGCAGAGGCCGTCCCGTGTCCATTCTCTTTATTAAACTGTTTAACCAATTTGCGTTTTTTCGACGACTCTGGAAGACTCTGAATATGAGCATAGAGTTGGGCTAGAGCTGTCTCAGTCGTATTG